>ONZH01016904.1:0-31272 GCA_900303285.1 Rhinella marina | reverse complement strand
ATGCAAGTCTAAGATTGGTGACTATATGCACATTTGGTGGATTGTGACTACATTAGACCCTTCTGGAAAACGGTAGGCGACATTATTCTGAAAGTTTGCCCTGGTTCTCCCCCTTTGTCTCCGAAGGTTATATTTTTAAATGTCTCACCCCTTGTCCGGGTTCCCTATAATGTACATCTTTGGAGACAAATGGTCCTCACGGCAAAAGCTATGATACCTTTATATTGGAGGCAAACTACACCACCCCCAATCCTTCAGTGGATTCAAAGGGTAAGCCAGGTGGCTAGGCTTGAGGAATTGAGTGCCCACACCCTCAGGTCCTATGGTAAATTTCAGAGGACTTGGTCGGCGTGGATCTCTTTCTCTACCATGGGGGATCTAAACCCCTTTCTGATGCCGATTTCATCGCATTGAGTGTTATAGACCTCACATGTTCTCCCCCGCACCTTCTTTCTCCTTAATATCTTTATTTAAGTGGTTCCGTGAAACGGATGTAACAGTGTTGTTCCTTTATTCTCTCCCTATCGGTTTTAGGGTTGCTTTGTGACTCTTTATCTGCTATTATCTTGCATCTGCACTTTGAATTGCATTGAGGGTGGATTTCATCCTCACATTTCTGTATTCATATGATATCGGAACTTTGGGGCCTAGGTGGTATTTACCCCGCCTGGCTCCTATATAGGCATTTTGTTTTGCCTGGTACTGTTGTTCTTTGTGATGTATCAAAATTAATGTTCCAGCCTATATTGTTTGGATTGTAATGCCTTTATTGAAAATAATAAAAAGATATTTGCAAAAAAAAAAAAAACACTACATAATAACGTATGATTTTTACGCAGCTCGGCCGAATAGATTCATATGAAGTACGAATCTTTTGAAAAATTCGACGAACATTCAGCGAAGCGAATTTTGGATGATTCACTTATCTCTAGTCAGCAGGTAGTATTATTGCCACCCACCTCCCTACACTGTCATCATGCCACTCTTCTGCTGGTGCTGCCTTCACAAGGTAGTCATACCACTCTGTAGTCTGCTGATGCTGCTGTCTCGACAATGTCATTGCGCCACTCTGTCGTCTCCTGATGCTACTGCTGCTGCCACTACAACACTCTGTCATTGTGCCACTCTGTGACCTCCTGATGATGCTGCTACTGCTGCTGCCACTTCCTCACTCTGTCATTTTGCCACTATGTGGCCTCCTGATGAGGCGCTACTGCTGTTGCCACTTCCACACTATGTCATTGTGCAACTCTGTGACCTCCTGATGCTGCTGGTCCCACTACTTCAACACTCTGTCGTTGTTCCACTCTATGGCCTCCTGATGATGCTGCTCCCACCACTTCCACACTCTGGCATTGTGCCACTCTGCAGTCTCCTGATGCTACTGCTGCCTCCACCCTGTCGTCGTGCCACTCTGTGGTCTCAGGGTACTATCTGTCCTTGGGGAGCAAGCACCTTAATCGGTGTGAGGAGACTTATAGGCCATTCATGCTTTTCTGGAATTCTGGGAGGAAAAGGGATGCAAATGAACTCGTAACAAGCTCTGCCTCTAATGCCACCAGATGAAAGGCAACTATCCGATAAGTCCGATAAGCTCTTTAAATAAGCCTTGAGACATGACTCGGATATTAAATAAGCCAGCAACTCATCTGCAGACAGCTGTTTCGAGGTGATTGCCCATCATCAGTGCATGGCAGAGACTACTGGCTTAACTGGGTGAGAGGCCTGCCAGGGTTAGGGGGTACTATTGCTCCTTTGGCAGAGAGCGCCTTAATCGGCGTGAGGAGACTCTGTGGTCTCTGCTCCCACTACTTCAACACTCTGTTGTTGTGCCACTCTGTGGCCTCCTGATTCTGCTGCTGCCACTTCCAAACTCTGTCATTGTGGCACTATGTCGCTTCCTGATACTGCTGCTGCCACTTCCACACTCTGTCATTGTGCCACTCTGCAGTCTCCTGATGCCACTGCCACCTCCACACTGTCATCGTGCCACTCTGTCGTCTCCTGATGCTACAACTGCTGCCACTGCCACCTCTACTCTGTCGTGCCACTCTGTCGTCTCCTGATGCTACAGCTGCTGCCACCTCTACACTGTCGTCTTGCCACTCTGTAGTCTCCTGATGCTACAGCGGCTGCCACTGCCACCTCTACACTGTCGTTGTACCACTCTGTGGTCTCCTGATGCTACAGCTGCTGCCACTGTCACCTCTGCACTGTCGTCGTGCCACTCTGTGGTCTCACGATGCTACAGCTGCTGCCACCTCTACACTGTTGTCGTACCACTCTGTTGTCTCCTGATGCTACTGCTGCTACCACTGCCACCTCTACACTGTCATTGTACCACTCTGTGGTCTCCTGATTCTGGCAGCTGCTGCCACTTCCCACCTCTACACTGTCGTCTTGCCACTCTATCATCTCCTGATGCTAAAGCTGCTGCCACTGCCACCTCTACACTGTCATTGTACCACTCTTAGGTCTCCTAATTCTGCAGCTGCTCCCACTGCCACCTCTATACTGTCATGGTGCCACTCTGTCATTTCCTGATGCTACAGCTGCTGCCACCTCTACACTGTCGTCATGCCACTCTGTCATCTCCTGATGCTACAGCTGCTGTCACTGCCACCTCTACACTGTTGTCGTGTCACTCTGTGGTCTCCTGATACTACAGCTGCTGCCACTTCCACCTCTACACTGTCATTGTACCACTCTTAGGTCTCCTGATTCTGCAGCTGCTGCCACTGCCACCTCTACACTGTTGTCGTGCCACTCTGTGGTCTCCTGATGCTACAGCTGCTGCCACCTCTACACTGTCATCGTACCACTCTGTGATCTCCTGATGCTACAGCTGCTGCCACTGCCACCTCTACACTGTTGTCGTACCAGTCTGTCATCTCCTGATGCTACTGCCACTGCCGCCTACACACTGTCATCGTGCCACTATGTCAGACCGTCTACAGTCACAGGCAGGTCAAAGTTGACAACAATTGACACTTGTTCTATGTCAGTTCCTCCAGCTCAGACATTAGTGGTGATGGGAACTTTTCCCTTGCCATATCTGTCGTCGTGCCACTCTGTCGTCTCCTGATGCTACAGCTGCTGCCACTGCCACCTCTACACTGTCCTCGTACCACTCTGTGGTCTCCTGATGCTATAGCTGCTGCCACTGCCACCTCTACACTGTCGTCTTGCCACTCTATCATCTCCTGATGCTACAGCTGCTGCCACTGCCACCTCTACACTGTCGCCTTCCCACTTTGTCATCTCCTGATGCTACAGCTGCTGCCACTGCCACCTCTACACTGTCGTCATGCCAGTCTGTCGTCTCCTGATGCTACTTCTGCTGCCACTGCCTCCTCTACACTGTCGTCTTGCCACTCTGTCGTTTCCTGATGCTGCTGCCACTGCCTCCTCTACACCACTCTTAGGTCTCCTGATTCTGCAGCTGCTGCCACCTCTACACTGTCGTCATGCCAGTCTGTCATCTTCTGATGCTACAGCTGCTGCCACTGGCACCTCTACACTGTCGTCTTCCCACTTTGTCGTCTTCTGATGCTACAGCTGCTGCCACTGCCACCTCTACACTGTCGTCGTGCCAGTCTGTCGTCTCCTGATGCTGCTGCTACTGCCTCCTCTACACTGTCGTCTTGCCACTCTGACGTTTCCTGATGCTGCTGCCACTGCCTCCTCTACACTGTCATTGTGCCAGTCTGTTGTATCCTGATGCTACTGCTGCTGCCACTGCCACCTCTACACTGTCATCGTGTCACTCTGTGGTCGCCTGATGCTACTGCTGCCTACACGCTTTTGTAGTGCCACTCTGTGGTCTCCTGATGCTGCTGCCACTGCCATCTCCACACTGTCGGGGGGGGGCTCTGCTTGTATAAGCGTTTAATAGAACAGGCTCTGTAGAAATATATGTGGAATCATTGAATTGGTGTAAAATGAGTGTGAGCTTTCACTCTATAGTAGGTTCTTGGGCCTCTGCACGGTTCTTTGTAGCTGGTGCTAACATTGACCTGTAAGGCTGAGTTCACACTTGAGTTATTTGGTCAGTTTTGGCCCCATAACTGCCCAAATACGTTAAGTGTGCAGCGATTCAAAGAGCAACTCCTGTCATCTACGTAAGTGTCATACTGACTAACAGTATTGTTTCACTACCACAGCAGACTCCCTATGTGTGTTACTGCAAGGCACAGTGTTCTACACCACTATGCAGGCTGTCTGCAGCCAGGAAGTAGCCGTTTTTAACGCAATTCGCCACAAATTTATTCGGATCGAAACGTTTTGGAAAATTCGGCGATCCGACCGAATCGAATTTTTGAAAAGTTCGCTCGTCTCCAGTAAAATGACGAGCGAACATAGTCAATAAATGACCATGTCCAATATTTTTGACTCATTTGTTTCATTTGGTTATTTTTATCTACTTTTAGGGTTAGGTCAAATTTACACAGAAATATAGAACATTCTGAAGGGTTCACATTTTTAAAGTACCATATAAGTATGAAAAAATGCTCATTTTCTAGACACATTTTAGGAACTGGACTCATAGTTACATCATCACCATGAGTCTTAAGATTCATAAGATCTTGGTTAGTCTAGGATTTCTCTCACCTAGGTAAAAGATTTTCCTTAGTCTTAGCATTCTCTAAAGCATTTATACTTTTCTCTGCTTCACATTTCATTACACTTCTATCCCTTTGGAAACAAGTAAAATATGCAGAAATTTTCAGATTCTAAAAGCTTCAATCGTAATATTAGGAAGCTAGGAATTAAAAAGACCTGTCATTAAGTTCTTTAAAAGTCTACAAGGGAAAAACGAAACAAATGATTGGAATTGCAGCAACCTGATGAGATATACTTTCCAAATACACTGTACATTAAAGGGGTTTTGTAAGGCTACTTTCACACTGGCGGCAGGCCTGATCCGGCAGGTGAAGGGTGCTGCCGGATCAGGCCTGCCGCAGTGACATATGTGGAGCCGGAACCGCGCTCCGGCCCCACACATGTCACACAGTACATACATACACATAAACATAAACATACACACACATATAGACAAACAACACACATACATACTTACATGCTCCCGGCAGGTCTTCGGAGCGTCGGAGGGACAGGACGGCTCGCACAGGTGACGATTCCCCACAGCGCCCTCTGCTGGGCGCCTGGTGGAATCGTCATCTGTGCGCGCCGTCCTGTCCCTCCGACGCTCCGAAGACCTGCCGGGAGCATGTAAGTATGTATGTGTGTTTGTATGTCTATATGTGTGTGTATGTTATGTTTATGTGTATGTCTGTGTCTATGTGTAGCCGGATCCGTAATGAACTCCATTGAAAGTCAATGGAGGGCGGATCCGGTTACCATTATGGTCACACCAGACGGATCCACCCCCATTGACTTGCATTGGGGATCATTCCGGATCCGTCTTGGTGCGGATGCCTGGACCGGAGAGCAAACCGCAGCATGCTGCGGTTTGTTCTCCGGTCTGAAGACGGAACGGAATGCTTTAAGGAGCATTCCGTTGTCTTCAGTTCAGTTTTGTCCCCATTGACAATGAATGGGGACAAAACTGAAGCGTTTTATTCCGGTATTGAGCCCCTATGACGGAACTCAATACCGGAATTTTAAAACGCTAGTGTGAAAGTAGCCTAACTTCAGCAAATAACATTTATTATGAACAGAAAGTTAATACAAGCCATTTATTAATGTATTGTGATTATACATATTGCTTCCTTTGCTGGCTGGATCCATTTTTCCGTCACATTATACACTGCTCGTTTCCAAGGTTACGACCACCCTGCAATCCAGCACTGGTGGCCGTGCTTGCATGCTACAAAAAAAGCACCAGCCTATGTGCGCTCCCATGGTCCTGGTCACCAGAGAGGCCGGCATTTTTTCCTTTAATGCATTTGAATGAATTTTATTTAAAAGGCAACTTAAACATCTTTTAAGAACGGTATATACATCACTCTGCGATACCAGTAAAATTACCTGCCTAATATTGTATACTACAAGGCCACATAGCTGCAAATTGCAAAGCTGTATTTTCTAAAAAACCTATATATCAGAATCCGGTGCATAGACAAAACATATTGTTAATCACTTCCAGGCAACACAGAACGTAAAGCCCCAAATTTGCAATTTTTTATTAAGCAGAATATTGATGAGCAAACCAGTCGAAATTAGTTTCGACTCCAGTTTCAGACCCGAATCAATTCATGCCGTTATAACCCCCTCTAGCCTCTTAGGGATGCCTGCTTGAACGACACGCCCAAGTGTGATACAGCACAGGGCAAGGGAGAGCATAGGAACATGAAATTCCCCAATGCTCATATCAGACGTGCTGAAGGGGTGAAAATGGGGATATGTTCGGGTTTAGCTCTGAACCCAGACAACCCCTTTAAGGCCACATTTAAGCCTTTAAAGGCCACCGTTTCAATCTGCCTTCCCAAATGTCCATAGGGTTAGAAAACATGGTATGTGCAAGAGAAAGGCCAGAGCCCAGGTAGGACTGAACCTGGATGTTGAGACGGTACGTCTGTTTGCTGACTTGCGTTAGTCTGGTGTGGCACGAAAAAATTAGCTCCATCCATTTTGATGAAGGCCAAACTGGCTGCTGCAACTTCTGCTGCTGCTTGTGGTAGCAGAGACAGTGGGAGTTGGGTGATTCAGCAGGGGGCGGAGGAGGGCCACAACATTTCCGCATTTTGCTTTGATAGAGAAGGTCTAAAAGCATGACTATCCTGTAATAATCAGATTGCTTCATGTAACTGATACACGTACCGTGTCATTATGTTAGCAAGCAAGCATACAGCTTGCCATTCTTGCCTGTGTTTCTGAGGACCCAGTTCTTATGGCTCCCCTCCCCATTCAGATGATTGGTCATCATGGCCTGTGTCCTCCTGCACAAGTGACTACTCCTTATTCTCCATTTCCTACTGCATGAGACTTTCTCTGTGTGGATCCTCGACAACTACAGGGCAGCCAGTAAAATACATACAACAAGCTGTTGCATCGTCATGAGCCTCTGTTCTGAGGTATTTACCTTAGAACAGAGGCTCATGATGATGCAACAGCTTGTTGTATGTATTTTACTGGCTGCCCAATAGAGATGAGCGAATCTATTTGCTGCTTCGTAGATTCGTATCGAATCTTGGAAACTTTCAGCTGCGAAGCGAATCCGAATTTCTTTGGAATCGCTTCGTATTATTCATAAATCTTCGCAAAATTTTACATGCTAACGTAACGTAAGAAACGGACGCATTCTGCATGAGGTGGGACAATGACGATACGCCCATGCAAGAGCGGGAAAGTGAAGATACGCCCCCCTCAGAACTAGAAAAAAACAGTCCGGCCCACAGGGATCTAACTGTTTTGCACGTATAGGAAGTGAAGACTCCTCCCTCAGTGCTCCACCCTCCTCTGAAGTCTGAACCAGTTTAGACCAGCGCTGACCAAGCATCATGGCTAAAAAACAGCTGTGTCCAAATTGGAACGAGATGTATTTTGGAGACGACTTACCTGAACCACCACCTGCTCAAGACATCAGGGTGTCACAAGTCTACCAGAGAAACCCAGCTTTTTTTGTTTTTGTTTTTCATTGGTAGAGGGTCTGGCTTCCTGCAGGATGATGAGGATGGAAAGGAATATTTTGTGGGTCGCAGGTCGGTGAAACGGCCGTACCTGCCACAACATCGGCATAGCCTGTACGTGAGGGATCAGGTGGATTACACCCCCATGGCGTCCCTGAAAGGCCCAGTTGCGACCGGGGTTACCCTCCTTTCAAAGCCTCTGGTGCCTACAACGGAACCAGAAGTGTGGCCAGATGAACCACCAGGTCCAGGATGCTTGCACTGCTTGCAGGAGTTTCCAGATGGCGTCCTATGGTTCAGGGAAAAGCCAGAGCCTCAGCCGGAGCCTCTGATTCCTGGACTTCCAGCACCGCCACCACCACCACAGTCCTTACAGCTGGGTCAGCTCACGTTATCGTTCTACTTCCAATCCACGGTGGTCCACCAATGCCAGCTGCCATGGAAGATGAAGCCAGCAGCAGCCAAGGAAGCTGGGGCTTCTTTCCTGGATGCAACCTTTCTGGAACCTCGGGCGTCAACACCACCCGGACCCGGTCAAGTCCAACTTAAGGAAGAAGAGAGCACTGGAGTTCCACCACCGCAGCGAGCATGGCCTACAAGAGGCAGGAGCGTCCTCTGATGAGATTCAGCAGCAGCTCGAGCGAGGAGGACTTCAGGTCCCTCATATGAGGAACCCAACTACTGGCAGTGCAAGGACACTGCAGGAGGAACTATGGGAGCCACACCATGGACTGCACCTGACGGGTGAGATGCTAGTTGGCAGTTTTTTTTGTTTCTGTTGACCCGTTTGACTCTCAGCCAGATGGGCATGGCTGTCAGGACTCCCCCCATTCTGCAGAAATTTCCCTGTTGCGCCAAAGTGAATTTTGGAATATGTGTTTTATCATGCCAACTAGGATCCATAAGGAGAGACTCAAACATATATCTGAGCCTTTTATGCTTGCAAATGTGAAATTGATTGCACTAAAATGTTTGCTAATGTCTTTGCTGTATTTTAGCTACACTGTTTTTAATGGTTCAGCACTTTATCCCATTGTGTGTATTCTTTTTCTGGTACTGCAATGTGTCCTGTTATGCACTTATTGTATGATGTTTTTAGTAAATTATTCACTTATTGATAGCTAGCAGCAGTGAACACCTTATTTTTCTAGTTCATATGGACTGCCTCTAAAGATTGTCTGCCGCGGCCTAGCCTCATGCGTATGACACAATCACGCGTCAATAGTACGCTAAGGATTCGTACGCACTTTTGTACGCTATTGCATAGGTATTGCGTACTTTTAACTATGCTGACTTACGTAGTTTGGGCAGGAATGTTTGCAAAAACCATGTTTTAGGTTTTTTTACGTAGATTCGACGAATAAGTTCGTTTAAATACGAATCTTGTCAGAAATTCGGCGAATATTCGGCAAAGCAAATTTTGAATGATTCGCTCATCTCTACTGCCCAGTAAAATGACATCATCGATGCCGCAGTTATCACAACTGACAAATCTGGTGGACTCTTCGAAGAGTCTAAGTATGCAACAGCATCTCTGATATTTCTGATGAGCTGCCACTGCTTGACATCAAAACAACACATGCTCCCTGCCAAGGAGGTCTGGTGCAAGACAAAATCATTCACTTCTGTATGCCACTCGTACAGATGCTCTAGCATATGCAAGATAGAATTTCAGCAAGTTGGAACATCGTGGATCAAAAGTTTTAATGGCAGCCCGTTCAGTCGCTGCAACTTCTGAAGGGTATTCCTTGCCACAATGCAAGGACAATCTCCTCTGCAAGCCAGTGAACTTCTTTTCAAAAATCATTGCACGGCTAAATGTATCACGTGCACCATACAGGAAATGTGTTATTTTCCTCAAATGCAGCGCAGCCACAATTTACCTGCAATTGGCGCTGACCACCTTGCTCATTTGTGGTTGGCAGGGAGACAGGCAGCAAATCATCTGCCATGCGGCTACACTTGCCCAGGCCAATCAGCCCTAACATGGCATGATAACACTTCACTTTACACATATGATAGGAGGGAGAGGGAGTGGGAGTTACACTCTGCTATGCTTCTGTTGAACATGGGAGGATGTCCATGGAAGAGACGCATAAGTAAGGGAACCAAATAGACGTGAACATGGAGGTGTCAGTAGGACCTGGCTTTCTTGCTACAGTGCTGCATTGCCTCTCAAAACAGTGACTCAGGGGGCCATGAAAGACATATACAGTCATGGCCAAAAGTTTTGAGAATGATACAAATATTAATTTTTACAAAGTCTACTGCTTCAGTTTTTATAATGGCAATTTGCATATACTCCAGAATGTTATAAAGAGTGATCAGCGTAACAGCAATTACTTGCAAAGTCAATATTTGCCTAGAAAATGAACTTTATCCCCCAAAACACATTTCAACATCATTGCAGCCCTGCCTTAAAAGGACCAGCTAACATCGTTTCAGTGATTGCTCCATTAACACAGGTGTGGGTGTTGATGAGGACAGGGCTGGAGATCAATCTGTCATGATTAAGTAAGAATGACACCACTGGACACTTTAAAAGGAGGCTGGTGCTTGGCATCATTGTTTCTCTTCTGTTAACCATGGTTATCACTAAAGAAACACGTGCAGTCATCATTGCACTGCACAAAAATGGCCTAACAGGGAAGAGTATCGCAGCTAGAAAGATTGCACCTCAGTCAACAATCTATCGCATCATCAAGAACTTCAAGGAGAGAGGTTCCATTGTTGCCAAAAAGGCTCCAGGGCGCCCAAGAAAGACCAGCAAGCGCCAGGACCGTCTCTTAAAAGTGTTTCAGCTGAGGGATCGGGCTATCAGCAGTGCAGAGCTTGCTCAGGAATGGCAGCAGGCAGGTGTGAGTGCATCTGCACGCACTGTGAGGCGGAGACTCTTGGAGCAAGGCCTGGTCTCAAGGAGGGCAGCAAAGAAGCCACTTCTCTCCAGAAAAAACATCAGGGACAGACTGATATTCTACAAAAGGTACAGGGAGTGGACTGCTGAGGACTGGGGTAAAGTCATTTTCTCTGATGAATCCCCTTTTTCGATTGTTTGGGACATCTGGAAAACAGCTTATTCGGAGAAGACGAGGTGAGCGCTACCACCAGTCTTGTCTCATGCCAACTGTAAAGCATCCTGAAACCATTCATGTGTGGGGTTGCTTCTCAGCCAAGGGAATCGGCTCTCTCACAGTCTTGCCTAAAAACACAGCCATGAATAAAGAATGGTACCAGAATGTCCTCCGAGAGCAACTTCTCCCAACCGTCCAAGAGCAGTTTGGCGATCAACAATGCCTTTTCCAGCATGATGGAGCACCTTGCCATAAAGCAAAGGTGATAACTAAATGGCTCAGGGAACAAAACATAGAGATTTTGGGTCCATGGCCTGGAAACTCCCCAGATCTTAATCCCATCAATCAACTTGTGGTCAATCATCAAGAGACGGGTGGACAAACAAAAACCTACAAATTCTGACAAAATGCAAGCATTGATTGTGCAAGAATGGACTGCTATCAGTCAGGATTTGGTCCAGAAGTTGATTGAGACCATGCCAGGGAGAATTGCAGAGGTCCTGAAGAAGAAGGGTCAACACTGCAAATATTGACTTGCTGCATTAACTCATTCTAACTGTCAATATAAGCTTTTGTTACTCATAATATGATTGCAATTATATTTCTGTATGTGATAAAAACATCTGACAAACATACATAAAAACCAGAGGGCAGCAGATCATGTGAAAATATAATATTTGTGTCATTCTCAAAACTTTTGGCCATGACTGTACTGTCTCTGCCCATAATAGCTGCCCCAGGTGTCCACTATGGCATGCACCTTGCTGCAGTGAGAATTGTGATTTTAACTGTTTTGAAAAAAAAAATGGACAGCTTGTCAGAAGTATGAATATCATATAGTAGAATTCAATTTTGGTATAGGCAAAGAACTGTGGCACCATTACCACAACTAAGTGGTATGGCAACAACTACACTGTCAGCAATTTAGCCAGGTGGGAGGTCAGCTTCTACACAAGCTAATTGCTGGTCGAGAATAGTTTTCTCATGGCCACACATTCTGTTATGGAAGTGTCATGATGGAGCAGTGGAGAACAGGGAGGAGGAGTGTGAGCACGAGAAGATAATGATGACAAGGACACTACTGCTTGGGGATGTGAGCTGGCTGCCACCACAAAGGAGACCAGGACGAGGAGGATAGGTTTGTTTTGATTTGAGTTGGTGGACATTTCTATTTTCCACCAGGATCTGGTGATGCCGCCGCATGTGCTGCAATAGAGGGCTGGTAACTTTGTTTATGTTTGAATGGCCACTTCTTATTTTAATCCTGCACATCTTGCACATGGTTGTAGTTTTATGTGTTGGCATTGTGGAGAAAACCTGCCATATGAAAGTTGCTCACACAGAGTTAGGGGCAGCCGAGCTTGGCTTAGGTCTGGGACATTTTGACCCTGCCCACACAGTATCAGTGGCATTACTAGTTCCTAAGCTAAACACACTAGACAGATCCAGCCCTGACAATTTTTGGGAGGTTTTGGCCATATTTAATCCTCATCCACCCAGCCACTTTCATCAGATTATTATATGTCATCATGAGTTCCTTGAAACCCCTCCTTATTTCCTGCTCTGTATTTGTCCTGAGTGTCACTGTTGCTATCACTGCTCCTATTGCCATTATTGTGGCTACAAGTGCCACTATTATTATTACTGGCCAGAGGTCTGGTGTTGTTGCTGTACTTCTGCTACTAACCAGATTTTGAATCTTGGATAAGAGGCCTTGCATAAGAGGCCAGATTTTGCACTCTTCCATTTTCCCGACATTTTGTTATGAGGCCTATAAGTAAAAATTCATGAGTTTCCTATAAATGAAAGAGTTTGGCAAATGCAGATTATTACAGTTTATAATAACAGGACTAGCAAAATTGCAAGTGCTTTTTCTATAATTTAAAGACAAAGGTGTAATTAAATGTGCCTTTTTACCAGCACACTGATATTGCCAATTTGCTTTGGGAGTAATGGAATTTTTTTATAAAATGTGTTTGAACTATGTCTTAAATAGCACAGTTTTAACTGAAACGTTTGTAGTAAAATGTCTTTGAAATATGCATTCAATATCACAGGTATAACAATGCAATTATTGTGGTGAAATGTCTTTGAATAACTCAATCTGATGTACTAATGCGTCTGCTAACACAGATATGACAATGCAATGTTTATGGTAAAATGTCCTTTTCAACAATGCATGTAATATCACGGGTATGCAATTTTGTGGTAAAATGTCTTTGAACCACACGGTCTAATGCAGTAGTGTCACCAACTCCTTCCTTCCTGTCATTTTCCCCAGTCATTTTCATAGTAAAATGGCCTGTTTGGCAGACAAATTTTGTAACAAATTTGATTCATTTAGAATTGATTGACATATCTCTAATCTGAATATCAAAACAGAAATGTTGTGCCACTGACTACAAAGCCATTTAAAGTAAACATAAACCAGATGACAGTCGTGACATGGAACATCATTCACAAAGGGACCTATCATCACCAGTTTCATCTTGTGAAAAACATTTAATAAAATCTCTAGTGTGGACATAGCTGACATGTTGCAAAGTATGCAGTGCACCTACCTAAGCTCTTTATGACCGTGAACAATTTGGTTATAGGTGTTTCAACATTAAAAATCACTACTAAAAATAGAAGTTTTCTTCACAGAAAAAAAGTATTAAAGAATTTTTTTTTCAATCAATTTTATTATTTGTAAGTTAATTCAAGCTAAACTAATTTATCATGTAGAAGATTAGTCTTCCTCCCTTGGAAACGGAAATCCTGATTGCTTCTTCCAATCCCTTTCTTTGCTAAAGAGAAAGACACATATTATTAACATGACTCTTAACCTGGAGAAAATAAGTGATTTCAAGAATAAGATGAATTTACTTACTAGGCCCATTCGTGTCTCTTGGGTGGTTGATGCACACACACTGTTACACAGCTCTTTTTACAGCAGATTAGTGTTCCTGGGCAGTCATTATCCTCATCACAAGGCATTTCTACAGTAACCAGAGTTATAACTCAGTTATTCCAAGGAATATCCATTATTTTATACTATCACTATATAACTATTAACTATACTATATAACTATTATACAGTGGTCCCTCAAGTTACAATATTAATTGGTTCCAGGATGACCATTGTATGTTGAAACCATTGTAAGGTGAGTAATCGGTTCCAAAGCCCCAAAATGTCATGCAAGATAAGAGAAAATGAAGATTTAAGAAAAATAAGCAGATAACTAGGGCAGATAAAATAAGTCCTTACCTGCAATAGCTGCTAACTAGAAACTAATACACCTATTTTAAACAGAGACGTGGCCTTGATTAATTGGATCTGAGTCTGAGTCATTATATGTCTAGTCTAGTTTCAATTTACGATGGGTCAGAAAAGACCACTGTATGTTGAAAATATTGCACCCTGAGGCCATTGTATCTTGAGGGATCACTGTAGTTCTGAATGTGTTAGAGTACTTCCAGCCAAACTGTTAAATCAAAGATGTACTGTACTTAAAGGGGTTGTGTTATCTCATATATTGGGGGATATATTACTAGGACCTACTCTGGGACCCACACCTATATCTAAAATAGCTGAGCTATTTCTTCAGCTTCCAATTTATTTCTATGGGAATTCCAAAAATATCCAACCGCACCACTTGGCTATTTTCAGCACTCCCGCAGAAATGAATGGAGGGCAGCCTTGCATGTGCTGTCTGCTCTCCTTTTCCTTGCGACATCTGTTTTGGAGATAGTTGCTAGACCCAGAGGTTTGTATGACCCACACCTCTCAGACATTTGGGGAATATCCTAGGGATATGCCCCCAATGTATGAGGTGACACAACCCCTTTAACACCTAATAAATAGAGCACTATTATGCTGTGCACTGTGACCTTGCAGCATTGTGTCGGAATCTAACCAAAAGGAATAAAAGGGAATACAGCTTCAGTGTTACAATGTCTCATTTCAAGTATATTTTGTGTTATTTTTTTTTTAATAACTTAATTTTTATTATAATTTTATAGACATATAAAAACATAAGCATTATCCAGACGAAAAAAAGGAAAGCACCAGACCCTACCTCCCCCCTCCCAATTCCCTATTCTCCCCAATACATTATCTCAATTCTTAGTTCGAGGCATCATGAACCCATCAATTCATGCTCAAGCCATAAAAAAAATACTAGTAATAATAAAAAAAAAAAAAAAACAATTTTATACTATATATATATATTCATAGGCCGGTTCTGAATTGACGCATTGTCACTCCGCCGCGAGCTTTCCACAAACAACGATATAAAAACACTAACCCCCCACCCCCGGGACAAGCAAAATCTTCCCCTAATACATCGAATATATATCAGTTATTGCAAAAATTATCCCAAATTGTGCTTCCATATTTTATCAAGATAACCAACTCTTTCCGGCTGGGGAACCGAACGTAACCAAGGAGACCAAATTTTATAAAAGACATCTAGTCTATCTCTTTGCTCGTATAAAAACCATTGAAAATTAACATTTTTCACCACTATCAACAGGAAAAGGTCAATTTGCGGGGACTCTTTCACCATCCACTTCCTGGCAATAGTCAGTCTGGCAAAAAAGCAGAGATTCGACCATAAGGTTTTCTGTATATTGTTACCTGGAAAACCATTCGGGTCACCTAATAACCAACCCGAATTGTTTTTAGGTTCTCCCAACCCCGTCTTGACTTGGACCATCTCCAAAATTTTCACCCAAAATTCATATACCCTTGAACATGTGTAATATAAATGACTAAAACCAACCCTTTCAACACCACATTTAGGACAACTGAAAATTCTCTTCCCTCTCCCAAACCTTGTCGAAGTATCCGGTGTATAATAACATTTATGCCATATAAACAATTGTGACATTTTTTGAGAACTATTAAAAATGATTTTTCTACCCCAACTCCAAATACGTTCCCAATCTTCCTCCATTAAACCCCCCACATCTTGTTGCCAAATTGTGCTATTCCTCCTAATCCTACCACCCTTTCTTTTTAAGATTCCCTTATATAATTTTGATGTTATTTTTCTCTTCCCTTTACCCTGTTTTAACATCTCAATTATCTTATAATCATCCCCACAGTGCATATTAGTGAAATCTGACTTTCTTGCAGCAGAAAAAAGCTGTGTGTACCTATACCAATCTCTAACTTCCAAATTAAATTCATCTTTCATCTCTTGACTAGTTTTTAATCTATTATTTTCATATATATTCAACACTCTCCTTACACCAAGTCTGTGCCAAAATTTCCAGTCTTCCGACTTATCAATTTCAGTGAAATTCTTATTCTTGAATAGCGGTGCGTATAACAGAAATCCCTTTATCCCTAAATTTCTCTTAAATTCTACCCAAACTTTCCCTATCATATGTACCAAGGGATTAATCCCTCCTATACCCTCCACCATATACCCCGATTCTAAATATTCCCATATATCACTATGTCCATAGATGTTTTCATTCATAAGATAGCTAAAGAAATCCTTATCCCTCCATTTGGTCAAGTGGGTTGTGATGCAACAAAGTATACCCTAAATTCAGGAATCGCTAACCCTCCCCTGGCCTCTTCCTTATAGAGACATTCGAGTTTGATACGTGGTCTTTTCCCTCTCCAAACTATTTCTCTCACTAAGGATTCTATCTTTTTGAAAATCTCCTCTCCCAACCAGATTGGGCTATTTGCCAAAAAGTAGAGACACTGTGGAAGCACAATCATTTTCACCAAAGCAACTCTTTCAGCCAAATCTTGGTTCTCCACTCTAAACTTCTTAAAACCGGATATATATTATTGCTAGAATAATCTTTCAGATCCCTGGATACCATAATACCCAAGTACCTGAAAGCATCATGCTCTTGCAGCACTTTAAGTCGTTGATGTGTAATCTTGTTATCTAAAGGAAGTAATACCGTCTTCTCCCAATTTATCTGCATACCTGAATAGGCTCCAAACTCGTTGAAGATCTCCATGATTCTGCCTAACGCCTCCTCTGTATTCCCAATATACAATAGGGACGACATCCGCAAACAACGAGATCTTATCATTGACCCCCCTACAACCAAATCCCCTTATTTCATCAGACTGACGTATTAAATTCGCAAGCGGTTCCACAAATAAAGAGAAAAGTAGAGGGGATAGCGGATAACCCTGCCTAGTTCCTCTGGACAGGGGAAATCTGTCTGATTCTACACCATTCAGAACCAATGATGCCGAGGGATTACCATATAAAGATTGAACCCATCTTAACCACCTTGGTCCAAACCCATATTGTTCCAAAGAAAGACCACTCCACCCTGTCGAATGCCTTAACCGCGTCAACCGACAGGATGGAGTGGTCCACCCCCCCCCCCCCACCTGCAAATTCGCAAATAATCTCCTCAAATTATCTAAAGTGGACTTCCCCTGTCTGAAACCGCATTGATCATCATTCAACAGGGAGTCCGCTACCCCCACAAATCGGTTCGCCAAGACCTTAGCCAAGATCTTGACGTCCGAATTCAACAACAAAATAGGCCTGTATGAATCCACCCTTGTAGGCGATTTGTTTGCTTTCAACAGCAGAATCATGGAGGCCTCCATCATCGAGGGTGGCAGACCTGTTCTTAGTGCCTCACCATTGAAAAGCTTGGCTAATTCCGGTATCATAACATCTCCTAACTTTTGGTAGATTTCAAATAACAGCCCATCCGGGCCTTGTGCTTTTCCTTTGGGGGCCTGTCTTACTACCTTTTCTATTTCCTCAACCGTTATCTCCCTATCCATAAATATCATTTGTGCCCTATTTAGTCTCTTTAGTTTACATCGCTTCAGAAATTCTACTATCTCCCCCTCAGTTTTTTCCGACTCAGATTTATAAAGGTCTTTATAATACTCCAGAAATACTTGAACAACTGGCTCTTTACCAACAACCCAGGCACCCAATGGATTTTCTATACATGGAATAGCAACCGAGGCTCCTTTCTCTTTTATTCTATCTGCCAACAATCTACCTGGCCTACCCCCCTCCAAAAAAAACTTTTTTTTCCATAAAAAACAGTTTATTCTGAACTTTCTTCCTCAACAAGGAGTCCAACCTAACCATACAAAATTGGGATTCAGTTAACCTAACTAACTGACTACTCTCCTCTTCTTCTTTTCTCCAGTTCCTTTTTAAGACAACAATATCTCTAAATAAAATCCCCCTTAAATATGCCTTGGCTGCATCCCAAATCCATCTATCGTTAGTAGAACCCCTATTAATGTCAAAAAACCTTCTCATATTTTCCGCTACTAAATCGCAGGATATCAAAGATAACCAATAGGGATTAATTTTCAATACTCTAGTCTTAATTGCTCCCCCACCTACATTAACACTTAAATGCATCGGGGAGTGGTCTGACACGCTCCTGGGCTCATATCTCACATATTTTACCTCATGTGCCAACTCAATTGAGCCCGGGCCATGTCAATTCTGGAAAGAGTCTGCTTTGATTTGTTATAACATGAACATTCTCTTTTATGAGGATTTAACTCCCTCCAGAAGTCCACCATCCCCATCTCTTTTATCAAGCAACCAAAGGGGGACAGTTTACTCGCCGGATTGATACCTGACAGCCTTAATCTGTCTTGCGATTCATCTATAACTGTGTTGAAATCCCCAAAAACCAGTACTCTTCTACTTTGTTTATCCTGCATAAAATCATATAACTTGAGAATCACACCAGGTTCATAGGGGGGCGGGATATACACAAAACCTAGAGTCAGTTCACACAGATCTACCCTTAGAGTAGAAACTCGAAAAAGGGACCCCATTTTGGGATAAGGTGGCAGTTTTGTTGTTACTATTTTAGGGTACATATGATTTTTGGTTGCTCTATATTACACATTTTGTGAGGCAAGGTAACAAGGCACCGTTTTTATTTTTTGTTATTTACAACGTTCATCTGACAGGTTAGATCATGTGCTATTTTTATAGAGCAGGTTGTTACGGATGTGGAAATACCTAATATGTATAATTTTTTATTTATTTAAGTTTTATACAATAATAATTTTTAAAACAAAAATAATCATGTTTTAGTGTCTCTATAGTCTGAGAGCCATAGTTTTTTTGTTTTTTGGGCGATTGTCTCAGGTAAGAGCTCATTTTTTGCAGGATGAGATGATGGCTTGATTGGTACTATTTTGGGGTGTGTATGACTTTTTGATCACTTGGTATTACACTTTTTGTGCTATAAGGTGATAAAAAATGGCTTTTTTTACACTGTTTTTATTTATTTTTTTTACTGTGTTCACCTGAGGGGTTAGGTCATGTAAGATTTCTAGAGAGCAGGTTGTTACGGATGTGGCGATATCTAACATGTATACTTTTTTATTTACTTAAGTTTTAAACAATAACATCATTTTTGAAACAAAAGAAAAATGTTTTAGTGTCTCCATAGTCTGAGAGCATAGTTTTTTTTTTATTTTTTGGGTGATTATCTTAAGTAGGGGCTCATTTTATGTGGGATAAGGTGAAGGTTTGATTGGTACTATTTTGGGATGCGTATGACTTTTTGATTGCTTAGTATTACACTTTTTGTCATGTAAGGTAACAAAAAATGGCTTTTTTAACAGTTATTTTTTTTTTTTACTGTGTTTACCTGAGGTGTTATAACATGTGATATTTTTATACAGCAGGTCATTACGGACGTGGCAATACTTAACATGTATACTTTTTTCTATATATTTAAGTTTTACACAATAATATCATTTTTGAAACAAAAGAAAATCATGTTTTAGTGTCTCCATAGTCTTATTTGATTTTTTTCACGGTGTTCACCTGAGGGGTTAGGTCATGCAATATTTTTATAGAGTCAGTCTTTACAGACGTGGCGATACCAAATATGTCTGTTTTTCTTAATTGAGTGACTGAATCTAGATGGACTGTTATAATGTCTACGTATTTATCAAAATTTATTTTTACTAATAGTGTCTTTATATTGTAAAATTACTCACTGAACACAGGATCCACACACTTTTGTCCACAACCAGTCTGACAGCACTTCTGGGCTCCTGTACAGTTGGTGTCTATTGAGCAGTTTTCAAAAGTGCAGTTTGGGCATGGTGTGGTACAGGCCGCAACAGAAACATTACTGGAGACATCTGGGCAGTGACCACGCTTCGCCTCATCAGTATACTCTGATAATAAAGAATAATAATGTTACAGTAAATCACAAAAAATAAAACAATGCTACTTAAAATAAGTTAAGAATGATCATAAAGCTGTATTTTCCTATAATATTGTACTATATCTATAGATAGATAGTTAGATACATACATAGACAATATACATAATATATTATATTAATATGTTAAAAATACAAACTTTCGATCTTACCATAACTTTCACCACTGTCGTGGCATAAAGCCAGAGCAAAAAGGGTAACGATAATGAAAGCTCTTAGCATAATGGAGTCAAATGAAGAAACCCCTTCAGTCACAGGAGAGAGGAAACAAGGGCTAATGGGATCCATGAATTTATATACTGTCTGAGCCTACATAAACAAAAGAATCTATAAAACTCAACCATAAAGGACTGAGCAAAATACAACTTTTCTTCTGCTGTTGGTATTATTCATTTTAACTAAAAATAATCCAAAACAAATGATTTTCTATTTCTGGTGCAGTACTTTGTACATTTGATCCGGCTTGTATTATATAATGGAAAGTAATGTGATAGCAGATTGTCTGCTGTTACTTTCTTCTCCATTATATCTTTTCAAAGCTTTTGTTACAGAAAATAAGACCCGAAACTACCCAGTACAGGTATTGCCCAAAGGGAAATGGTCACCTTTTATTAGTCATCACATTCACAAAGTTTTGTTGTTGAAATGCATTATGTATTCATGTAACATTATACATTATGTAATGCATTTTATTATATTGTATAGAACAACTACTAACATGGGTAGTGAGATTCAGTCATTACTCATACCATTGTATGTAAGCTTCTGCTTGTTTTATATTCCTTCTAATGATTGTATCCTGTGGTCAATATGCTATTTACTTCTTTTTTTTGGTCACATAATGATGTGGCTTTAGAAATTTTGTTAGAAGAATCCACCATGTCCAACATGTTTAGGGCCCATTCACACGACGGTGTGAACGTGTCCGCACCTATTCCGCAAAATTGCGGAATAGGTGCGGGCCCATTCACTTCTATGGCCGGCTCGCAGAAATTGTAGAACAGGCATCTTCTAAGGGGTGCTGGCGATGTATGTTCCGCAAATTGCGGAACACACACCGTTCGGCATCCGTGGTGTTGCGGATCCGCATTTTTGCGGACCTGCAATATCACAGCCATCTGAACAGCCCCTTAGCAATAAAATGTAATTTGTGGGGGGAACCATCACCAAATTGTTCAGACAATGTAATCAAGAGGAGGAACAGCGGATATAATAGGGAATGACCATGATGACACTAACTTTAAAGTGTCCATGTACAGTACTTTGCATAAATTTTTGATATGTCTTAGCCACATATCAAAGGTTTTGATAGTTGGGGGTTCCGAGTTCAGAGACCCCCACTGATCTGGGCTAGAAACTGGAGAAAGAAAAGCTCATAAAGTGCTCTGCCTCTTTGCTGCTAAACAAGAGCTCAATAGAAAGTCTACGGGCCTGTCTGGATTAAATCCTCTGTTGCAAAAAGAGAGCACTCTATATCAGCGCTTCTTTATTCTCGGTCTAGCAATCAGTGGGGTGTCTCAGCCCTCAGACCCCGCCAATAAAAGTCTTTTATATATCTCTCAGGAGCGGACATACTGCCTGTGCAGCCAGTTCGGCTGCACAGGGGCCCAGAGCCGGAGGGGGGCCCTTTTTGCCGGCAGCAGGGAGAGATTCCACAATGGAAGCGCTCATCTCTATATTCATCTGTATTGCCATCCTCAGGACAGCGATGCAGATGGCTGTGCTGCGGGGCAGGGGATGGAGAGGCGTCTACCTTCCCCGTTCCTCTGATAGGCTCAGGCACTAGGCCTCCGGCCTATCAGAGGACACAGGCCGGAAGAGGCCTGCATTGCATCGCTGACAGGCTCATGAAGGTAAGTATAAGTGTTTATTTATTTTTTTATTTACGCTATGCCAAGGGCCCTGGCACACAGTGGGGGCACTATGGAGCTGGAAGAGCACTATGGGGGGGGGGGGATACTATTTTTTTATATTGACACACAGTGGGGGCACTATAGAGGGGCACTAATTTATATATTGGCACACAGTGGGGGCACCATGGAGGGGGAGGAGCACTATGGGGGGCACTATTTTATATATTGACACACATGAGGGGGCACTATGGAGGGGGAGGAGCACTATGGAGCGCACTATGTTATATACTGGCACACATAGGGGCTCTATAGAGGTGGAGGAGCACTATGGGAGGCACTATTTCATGTACTGGCACACATGGGGGCACTATGGAGGTGGAGGAGCAATATGGGGGGAACTATTTTATATACTGGCACACATGGGGGGGAACTATGGAGGGCACTATCCTATATACTGGCACACATGGGGGCACTATGCTATATACTGGCACACATGGGGGCACTATGGGGGCCCTATCTTATATACTAGCACACATTAGAGGCACTATGGAGGCTCTATCTTATATACTGGCACACATGGGGGCACTGTAGAGGAGGAGGAGCACTATAGGGGCCCTATCTTATATACTGGCATACATGGAGGACACTATGAAGAAGGGGAGGAGAGGAGTACTATTGGGGTCATTATACAGGGCATTATACTGGCACACATTATAATGGCACATTATGTCAGGCACCATGGGGACAAGGGAAGGAGCACTATGGGGGCACTATATAGAAGTATTTTATACTGGTGCAAATTATAGGGCACTATGTAGACCTTGGCTCAACTGGGGGCACTAAGAGGATTTTTTGGGCACACAGTAGGGGGCATTGGCACACATTATGAGGGCATTATGGGGACATTGGCTCTACTGGGAGCACTAATTATTTCTATTGGGACTATGGGGATCACTATTACTGTGGGGCCACCCTGTCATGGTATCAGCTTAGCAGAGTTATTTTTGGGGGACATTATGTTTGCACTATTAGTGTCAACGGCACAATTTCCTTGGCGCAGTCATTTTTAAGGGCACTCTGTGCCAATAATTACTGAAGGTACTATCTGTGTGTAACTAGTATTTGCAGGGGGACTGTTTCTGCAGTATAGTTTTGGGGAGCACAGCGGCATAGTATTGGGGCTGGGCAGAATGGTGTGTTCAAGAAGGTGGGAGAATGATGGAAAAGTAGGAAACTAAGATGTCTGTTTGTGAAACTCCGCAGAGAGAAGAGGTGGCTGAAAGAAATCATCATGGCGGTCTGGTCTGAAAGGAGAAGATGAGGACAGAGAACGTCTACATCTAAGAAGACGTCACTGGATGTAAGAGGTTTGTGGCGCTGTATTAGGCTACTTTCACACCTAAGTTAGTGATTCTGGCAGGCTGTTCCAGCAGAGAACAGCCTGCTGGAATTCACCGGCCCCAGCACTGCTGGAAGCAGACAGAATGCCTGCCGCCCCCATTAACTGAGTTTGTGTCCGGCCAATTCCTTGCGTTCTCTGTCGGATCAGGTGGCCAGAGTGTAGTGCTGCATGTGTGAAAGTAGCCTTACCCTGTATGTTTTGTAAGTTTTGTATTGCTGTATGTAATGTTAGGGCTTGGGGGAGGGGAGCCCTCTACTGTCTGTGTCCGCCCCTGATGTCTGTATAACATATCAGAATTTTTTTATAGTGTACATTTTACATGCATACAGGTACAATTTAATTGTGCTGCATCTATTAAAGGCACATCGTGAGAACACCTAACGTAACATCTGGGCTACACATACCATACCACAGATTGTGAAATTAGGCACCTTATAGCCATAACGCATTCTGCTAATAGATAATGCTCCTACATGGAGGACTCCTGTCACAAGAGTCCTGCCACCCAACCTTTTTGGTTGTCTAGCATTATCTTCCTGGCCCTCGTTCTCCTCTTGCATTGCACCACTCATGTTCTTGGGACAAGTCTTTGCACTACTTCCCAACCTTTTAATCCCTTCCGGACCTCCACTGTACATGTTTGGTGGAAGTTTTCAAAAATGGTGCCCGCTTACAGGGACAGCAGGTTCCATAGCTACCAAGTTTCTGCAGTTTTAAATCCTGCCCCCTGGAGGAAGCACATCGGGCGAATCGTGCTTTGGGGTGTTAGTCTTGGACTCCCAGCGCTGTTTCACTTTTCCTGTTAAACATATTTCTATGGCTTATATAACTGTATATTATGGCACTGTCCTTTGTAGTGATATATACCGATTTACCAGGACTGCAGATTATTTTATGGTAGAGTTTGAAACTATATATTCAATACATGCAATAATTTGTAGTGTAATATGAATGCTGGGTTGACCTTTGTTATGGTTATGTGGGTCCTTTCTGTGACTGTGTCAATTAATGTTGTTTAATATTTTATCATGGATTTTATGGATTAATTTTCAATAAAGCAGATATACTTTTACATAAATGTGTGAGATTTTGTTGGTGTTAGTTTTAAACAGCAGATGCCTGGGACTAATGTCTGTAATTTGCAATAATGTAACCGCTCAGATGCCATGGTAAATTGTGACCACAACATCTGAAGTGGCTTTTCTCAGGAGCACTGCGCTCCCAGGGCCCAAATGGCTTCCCCCCACGAACATCAGGCAAGCCATTCATTCTTTCTAATAGCCTTGATTTCTCTGAAGAGTTTCAGGCTAATAGGGCAATATTTCCTATTAAGCCCTGCAGATGGCAGTGCTTCATAGGAAAATAGCTCAAATCCCCTGCTCTGCAATATCAATTCGTTGTCTGAGGGACAAGCAATCTGAAAATCACATGTCAAAGGTCCCTAAGAGGAATTATTAAAAGTGTGATAAAAACAAGTAAAATATAAATAAATATAAAATGTAAACACCTTCTCCGTTTCCCATAATAAAAATAAAAATAAATAAACCAAAAAGTAAAGATCATCTTCACCACCATCAGAGCTTTGAACACCACTTGAATATCTTGAAAATTCTGCTCTCTAAATGGCTAATAATACTCCTTGCATACCACATCATAGCAGGGGTTCCTTTATCTGGACTCCTCTCTGTTAGTGTAAGCAAAGAGCCACTAGCAGAATATAGCTCTTGCTTTGGTGGAACCGGCCTATGTGTCACAGGTTGGTCCATTAACAACAAAAGCTACATGATATACTAAAGTACCCACTGCAGGACAAATGTATGACAGGCCATAGCTTCACTAGTAATTATAACTAGTTTCCATGGGTTTTGAAACTGTTTTAACAACTTGTCAAAAATAGATTACACATAATTTACCACTTTTGTGCATTTACAAAATTTTACCTATAAAAAGGGGTTAGCTATATTGACTAAGCCATTTCTATTATTAATTGAAACGTTCATAATGATTAGTGATTTTTTTCACACTTGCTCCCCCACCTGATCTCTCCATCCATGACATAATCTTCAATGTAAGAAAGAGGTAAACGCATGAGTAAATAACAAAAAAAACATAGAAGGCACACTGGAGTGTATCTATAGGTCCAGAGGTAGCAGTTGTGTCCACACCCTGGTTTCTACAGTAATTTGATAGTCCCACTGAAAATAGCATGTACTAAACCTTTCACTATACAGTATATCGGATAACAAAAAAGTGTAGAAATCAGCAATTAAAGTAATCCACATCACTGTTTAGCTTTCCGTGATTTTGATCCGTTTTTTAGACAGGAAATAAAGTCCTGCATGCAGTACTTGTATTTCTGTCTAAAAAATGGATCTCAGACGAAAATGGCTCAAACGGATGACAACTGATGCAACAGGATCCATTTTTTTACTGAATCCTGTAAAATAACAGATCCTATGCAATCCTATGCATAATTAATGTAATGGTAATGGTAATGGTCCCAATCCTCTGTCATAATTCTAATTTTGTCTGTCCACATAAAGGATCCCATTTATGGATGGTACAATTTTTCAACGGGAAGATGGCATACAAACGGAGGTTTATTGTAAACCTACAGCTACTAACATTTTTGTAAGTTAGAAGAGTCATCATCCCCTAACCTTTAAAAAGTAGGATTCCAAAGAGAATATGAGAATAAGATCAATTGAGTCATGAATAGAGATGAGCGAGCATACTCGTCCGAGCTTGGTACTCGTTCGAGTATTAGGGTACTCGTAAGTACTCGCAGCTCGGACGAGTATCTCGCCATACTTGAGGAAATGGCAACTTCCGCATCGTGCTTTTTTGGCGCCTAAAAACACAGCCAATCACAAGCCAGGAGACTCTACAGTACACCCAGCATCACGTGGGGCCCTTACATGTCGATAGCAGGGGTTGGCTGGCCTGATCAGGTGACCCTGGAATATACTACCGTCTGGCCGCGGCGCTCGGCTCAGATGCCGTCTGGATGTCGTTAGGGATAGAGCTGCTGCCTTTCAGGGACAGTGTTAGGGCCTGCATTTAGTTGTCTGTTAGGCAGGGATCACCCACAAAGAACCCAACAGCCCTTCTAAGGGCTAGAAGACATTTTATTTTTATTTTTTTTGTCACTTGGCTGGCTGGCACTAGTAGTGCAGCTATCGCCATATCTAACCCTGTTTTTTTTTTTTTTCTATCTCAGTGATACAAATCCATTGCACACAGCACTGTGGAACCATTCTGTGTGTCACAGTTCAGCACTGACTCACTCCAATCCATATATACTGTCCAGGTGACACTTTCTGTACGTCACACAATACAACCAAGTCATTTGCTACCAATATCATCTACCGCTTGATCCAGAAAATTCTCTGTGTGACATTTGTCTGGGTCACAGACTAAATAGCCACCGTTAACAGGGTGTCAGTCAGTTCTACCATATTTCCTGCACGTCACGTTCCCAAAAAAAACAAAATATAAAAAAAAAAATTATTAGTTCAGTTGTTTTAGCTCAGTGATACAAATCCATTTTACTCAGTGGCGTAGCTACCGGGGGGCAGGGGGGGCGACGGCTCCGGGCCCAGTGACTCAGGGGGGGCCCAGCAAGGATGACCTTGCCTTCTATCAGGCGAATACAAGTGAGCGCTTCCATTATGGAAGCGCTCACTTGTATTTAGGGACCCCCATCAGACCTCAGATCAGCCCACCCAGCCACATAGGATTAAAATAAAAAACTTTACTTACCTGTTCTGCGCTGCGGCTGCCCTCCGGTCCGCGCTCTGCTCTCTTCCCTGGCGGCGCGCACTATGACCTGACGCTGCACGCAGCGTCAGGTCATAGTGTGCGCGGGCCAGGGAAGAGAGCGGAGCGCGGACCGGAGGGCAGCCGCAGCGCAGAACAGGTAAGTAAAGTTTTTTTATTTTAATCCTATGTGGCTGGGTGGGCTGATCTGAGGTCTGATAGGGGCACAGTAGGCTGATATGAGGTCTGATGGGGACACAGTCTGCTGATATGAGGTCTGATGGGGGCACAGTCTGCTGATATGAGGTCTGATGGGGGCACAGTCTGCTGATCTGAGGTCTGATGGGGGCACAATACGCTGATCTGAGGTCTGATGGGGGCACAATACGCTGATCTGAGGTCTGATAGGGGCACAGTAGGCTGATATGAGGTCTGATGGGGGCACAGTCTGCTGATATGAGGTCTGATGGGGGCACAGTCTGCTGATCTGAGGTCTGATGGGGGCACAATACGCTGATCTGAGGTCTGATGGGGGCACAATACGCTGATCTGAGGTCTGATAGGGGCACAGTAGGCTGATATGAGGTCTGATGGGGGCACAGTCTGCTGATATGAGGTCTGATGGGGGCACAATTTGCTGATCTGAGGTCTGATAGGGGCACAGTAGGCTGATATGAGGTCTGATGGGGGCACAGTAGGCTGATATGAGGTCTGATGGGGGCACAGTCTGCTGATATGAGGTCTGATGGGGGCACAATATGCTGATCTGAGGTCTGATAGAGGCACAGTAGGCTGATATGAGGTCTGATGGGGGCACAGTCTGCTGATATGAGGTCTGATGGGGGCACAATTTGCTGATCTGAGGTCTGATAGGGGCACAGTAGGCTGATATGAGGTCTGATGGGGGCACAGTAGGCTGATATGAGGTCTGATGGGGGCACAGTCTGCTGATATGAGGTCTGATGGCACAGTCTGCTGATCTGAGGTCTGATGGGGGCACAATACGCTGATCTGAGGTCTGATAGGGGCACAGTAGGCTGATATGAGGTCTGATGGGGGCACAGTCTGCTGATCTGAGGTCTGATAGGGGCACAGTAGGCTGATATGAGGTCTGATGGGGGCACAATTTGCTGATCTGAGGTCTGATAGGGGCACAGTAGGCTGATATGAGGTCTGATGGGGGCACAGTCTGCTGATATGAGGTCTGATGGGGGCACAGTCTGCTGATCTGAGGTCTGATGGGGGCACAATACGCTGATCTGAGGTCTGATGGGGGCACAATACGCTGATCTGAGGTCTGATAGGGGCACAGTAGGCTGATATGAGGTCTGATGGGGGCACAGTCTGCTGATATGAGGTCTGATGGGGGCACAATTTGCTGATCTGAGGTCTGATAGGGGCACAGTAGGCTGATATGAGGTCTGATGGGGGCACAGTAGGCTGATATGAGGTCTGATGGGGGCACAGTCTGCTGATATGAGGTCTGATGGGGGCACAATATGCTGATCTGAGGTCTGATAGAGGCACAGTAGGCTGATATGAGGTCTGATGGGGGCACAGTCTGCTGATATGAGGTCTGATGGGGGCACAATTTGCTGATCTGAGGTCTGATAGGGGCACAGTAGGCTGATATGAGGTCTGATGGGGGCACAGTAGGCTGATATGAGGTCTGATGGGGGCACAGTCTGCTGATATGAGGTCTGATGGCACAGTCTGCTGATCTGAGGTCTGATGGGGGCACAATACGCTGATCTGAGGTCTGATGGGGGCACAGTACGCTGATCTGAGGTCTGATGGGGGCACAGTACGCTGATCTGAGGTCTGATGGGGCACAATACGCTGATCTGAGGTCTGATGGGGGCACAGTCTGCTGATATGAGGTCTGATGGGGGCACAATATGCTGATCTGAGGTCTGATGTGGCACAATACGCTGATCTGAGGTCTGATGGGGGCACAGTAGGCTGATGTGAGGACTAATGGGGGCACATTCTGCTGATCTGAGGTCTGATGGGGTACAATACGCTGATCTGAGGTCTGATGGGGCACAATACGCTGATGTGAGGTCTGATGGGGGCACAGTAGGCTGATGTGAGGTCTGATGGGGCACAATACGCTGATCTGAGGTCTGATGGGGGCACAGTAGGCTGATGTGAGGTCTGATGGGGGCATATTCTGCTGATCTGAGGTCTGATGGGGCACAATACGCTGATCTGAGGTCTGATGGGGGGCACATTCTGATGATCTGAGGTCTGATGGGGGCAGGGGACTGTTAGTTTAGTGATGTAAAACTGTGGACAGGTTTCCTTTAACATAGGAGTCCTCTTGTTTTTTACTCCTATTACTCCTATATTTTACTGCATTATGTGGTAGAGTATTTAGAGTAGGGTATGTGGAAAGTCTATTGTACTGTACTTAACAGCATAGATGATCTAGCAGTTTATATAGTCATCTTTCTAATACAATATTATAACCACAACTAGTAGTATGTGCCTGTGAAGTTGGAAACGTGCGTTTGGGAAGCCAAGTGGGGGGCCCACTCAAGTATGTTTCGCCCCCCCTGTGCTGAACCTCTAGCTACGCCTCTGATTTTACTCAGCTGCGTGTAACCTTTCTGTGTGTCACAGTTCAACACATTCGCTCCCATCCGTATATACTGTCCAGGTGACACTTTCTGTACGTCACACAATACAACCAAGTCATTTGCTACCAATATCATCTACCGCTTGATCCAGAAAATTCTCTGTGTGACATTTGTCTGGGTCACAGACTAAATAGCCACCGTTAAGAGGGTGTCAGTCAGTTCTACCATATTTCCTGCACGTCACGTTCCCAAAAAAACAAAATATAAAAAAAAAATTATTAGTTCAGTTGTTTTAGCTCAGTGATACAAATCCATTTTACTCAGTTGCGTGTAACCTTTCTGTGTGTCACAGTTCAACACATTCGCTCCCATCCGTATATACTGTCCAGGTGACACTTTCTGTACGTCACACAATACAACCAAGTCATTTGCTACCAATATCATCTACCGCTTGATCCAGAAAACTCTCTGTGCGACATTTCTCTGGGTCGCAGACTAAATAGCCACCGTTAACAGGGTGTCAGTCAGTCCTACCATAGTTCCTGCATGTTACGTTCCCAAAAAAACTAAATTGTAAAAAAAATATAAAAAAACAAATATAAAAAAATATATATATTTTTTCAATTGTTTTAGCTCAGTGATACAAATCCATTTTACTCAGCTTTGTGTAACCTTTCTGTGTGTCACAGTTCAGCACATTCGCTCCCATCCGTATATACTGTCCAGGTGACACTTTCTGTACGTCACACAATACAACCAAGTCATTTGCTACCAATATCATCTACCGCGTGATCCAGAAAACTCTCTGTGCGACATTTCTCTGGGTCGCAGACTAAATAGCCACCGTTAACAGGGTGTCAGTCAGTTTACCATAGTTCCTGCACGTTACGTTCCCAAAAAAACAAAATTGTAAAAAAAATATAAAAAAACAAATATAAAAAAAAAATATTTTTTCAGTTGTTTTAGCTCAGTGATACAAATCCATTTTACTCAGCTTTGTGTAACCTTTCTGTGTGTCGCAGTTCAGCACATTCGCTCCCATCCGTATATACTGTCCAGGTGACACTTTCTGTACGTCACACAATACAACCAAGTCATTTGCTACCAATATCATCTACCGCTTGATCCAGAAAACTCTCTGTGCGACATTTCTCTGGGTCGCAGACTAAATAGCCACCGTTAACAGGGAGTCAGTCAGTTCTACCATATTTCCTGCACGTCACGTTCCCAAAAAAACAAAAATATAAAAAAATATTATTTTTTCAGTTGTTTTAGCTCAGTGATACAAATCCATTTTACTCAGCTTTGTGTAACCTTTCTGTGTGTCACAGTTCAGCACATTCGCTCCCATCCGTATATACTGTCCAGGTGACACTTTCTGTACGTCACACAATACAACCAAGTCATTTGCTACCAATATCATCTACCGCTTGATCCAGAAAACTCTCTGTGCGACATTTCCCTGGGTCGCAGACTAAATAGCCACCGTTAACAGGGTGTCAGTCAGTTCTACCATATTTCCTGCACGTCACGTTCCCAAAAAACAAAATATAAAAAAAAAAATTATTATTTCAGTTGTTTAGCTCAGTGATACAAATCCATTTTACTCAGCTGCGTGTAACCTTTCTGTGTGTCACAGTTCAACACATTCGCTCCCATCCGTATATACTGTCCAGGTGACACTTTCTGTATGTCAACAATACAACCAAGTCATTTGCTACCAATATCATCTACCGCTTGATCCAGAAAACTCTCTGTGCGACATTTCTCTGGGTCGCAGACTAAATAGCCACCGTTAACAGGGTG
>ONZH01016903.1:0-10000 GCA_900303285.1 Rhinella marina | reverse complement strand
TTGGGGTAGGGGGATAGTCCCCCGTCCATCTCAAAGCTTTCCTGGCTAAAAATAATAACTCCAGCAGAAAAATATGAGTTTGTGAGGCTGGTCTTCCTCCGCCAAGAGACCCAATTAAATAGATCTCAGGGCTAGGTATCGACCTGAAGATCACCTGAGATAAGAGATTGATGACACTTTGTCAAAAGGACAGTAAATAACAACACGCCCAGATCACATGCCAGAAATCCGCACGTATGTTTGAGCATCTATGACATCCACTATGTGGTAATCCCCTTTTGGGGGGATAGGTACCAACAATGCAGAAGAAAGCTGTATCAACCTGTTATTAGTGGAAGGTGAATCTAAAGCAGGGCTGGCCAACCTGCGGCTCTCCAGCTGTTGCAAAACTACAACTCCCAGCATGCCCAGTCTGCCTACAGCTATCATCCTACAGCAGGGCATGGTGGGAGTTGTAGTTTTACAACAGCTGGAGAGCCTCAGGTTGGCCAGCCCTGATCTAAAGCCTCCTGCCAATCTTCAACTCTCAAGGAAGAGATAAATTCTCTCCATTTAGCCTCAACTTTAAGGGGAGCCGAAGCCATACAACAGCCGAATAGATATGTATACAAAGCAGAAACAATGCCCCTCAGTCCCTGCATGGAAAAAATACCAATCAGTGGGTGATCCAATTTGTGCCTTGCATCTCTCCACACAAACGTGACCATCAAAGAATGTAAGCAATCAAAAAAACGTCCCTGGTATGGGGGGTGAAAACATGTTCCAGCAGGTATAACACCTGCAAGATCATCTTTATGATATTAAGTTGCCCATCACAGATAGTGAGTAGATAGAGATTTCTATGTTCTAAACTGGTCAATAAAGTAGAAGGAAGATATTCTTAGAGTAGGAGAGTTGAGGGTCTCTGGTGATGACAATACCCAGGTATTTGAAATTGTCCAGCACTGGGAGGTTATGGTATAATGGCCATAAGGGTTTTATGGCCAAGTTGGACCAGTTAATATGAAGACTTGAAAAGTGACCAAATCCATCTATCAAACTTACAGCTCGTGGGAGCGATACATCCACATTGTCCATGGAGAGTATTAGGTCATCCGCCCTTCAGCCCTACTCTGTCTTCGCTTCCACTCAATGAAATTCCCTGCATTATAATATTTTGGCGTAGTTTTAGAGCGATGGGTTCTATGGCCACTGCGAATAATAAAGGCGACAGTGGACACCCCTGCTGAGTTCTTCTTCTTAGGTCAATAGATGCCACGTGTGAGCCATTGACTATAACCCTGGCTTTGGTACAACTATAGAGGATAGAGACCATCTGACAAATGAAGGCCTGAACCCAAAGCGCCTTAGAACTTCCAAAAGATAGGGTCAAACACTTTTGCTGTTTCTAACAAGGCAAGTGCCCACTGCTTCCCTTCACCCACTCCCATCTGTGCTATCGCCTGCATCCGCCTGATGTTACTGGATGTTGAACGTCCAGGTATGAAGTCCAACTAATCGTCATGGTCATGGACAATGTTGGTGATCAGCCTATCAGCATTATAAGAATTTTATAATCCAAATTTAACAAGGATATGGGATGATAAGATACACATTCCTTAGGATCCCTGTCAGGTTTCAAAAGTACAACGATTGAAGCGTCATATAAGGATTCTGGCATACATACGTGACAGCAGAGGAGACTCAGAACCTCAAAATACTTGGCATAAACCTCCACAGGAATGCCGTCCGGTCCTGGGGACTTCCCTCTCGTAATTCTTTAATAGCCCCTGTCACTTCGTCTACAGCAGGGGTCAGCAACCTTCGGCACTCCAGCTGTTGTGAAACTACAATTCCCAGCAAGCTTCATTCACTTCTATGGGAGTTCTGAGAAGAGAAAACCAAGTATACATGCTGGGAGTTGCAGTTTCACAACAGCTGGAGGTTGCCTACCCCTGGTCTAGAGTGATATCCTGTTGTAAGGAGAGGCTGTCCTCTGCACCAAGTTGGGGGAGGGTAATATCTTTCAGGTAAACATGTAGGTCATTCGAGCTGTATTGCACCGACCTTTAAAGATCTCCTAAAACTCTTGATCTATTAACTATGCCCACCACATCCTGTAGCAAAATGCCCTCCTTAGAGTTAATGCGTAATACAGGTGGAGCAGCCGTATTGTTATGAACTATGTGGGCCAAAACCTTACCAGACTGATTTCCCAACTCAAAAGGTTGCCGTTTCTGGAAAAATAGCTTGCGTTCACTTTTTTCCTTTAGTTGCAAGACATACTGTCTACCCACCTGCGCCTATCCCGCCCTGTTATCCTCCCTACACTTACCTGCCAATTCCTCTCCCTGACACCCAGTGTTCCCTGTAAGCTGCGCGGCCGCGCAGCTTACTTTCTGCCTCCGCTCAGGGCCTTTCCTGGCCCGCTCACCGCCGCAACCCGGACTTAATTTATAGTGTATGCCTGTTCCGATGGGGAAGCCCTGTTGCGGTGGCCTCGGAACAGGCATACACTATGTTCCCTTAACGTCCTGACGCTCAGGACGTTCCTGTGCGGCGCTTCGAGCTGGCCCCGCCTCCTCCCTCATGCCGCGCTGCTGCTACTGGACGGGGAGGACCTGTGCAGCGCAGCAAAGAAGGGAGAAGAAGATCCAGCCCCCTCCAGAGCGTTGAAGTGGTGTCGGAGACAAGGGCCAAGTAACTGTAAGTTTTTATGTGTTTCGTGTGTGTGTGTGTAGGCATACACTGTGCCACACAATATACAGTATACCGCTACACTGTGTATATTGTACAGCATGGCACAGGGGTTATATTGTCCGGCATGGTGTAACCGTCATGCATTTGCTGTACAATATACATTATAACCCCTGTACCATGCTATACAATGTACAGTATAATCCATACACCATGCTGTATAATATACAGTATAATCCCTGCACCATGCTGTATAATATACAGTATAATCCATACACCATGCTGTATAACATACAGTATAATCCATACACCAAACAGACCGAACTCGATGAAAACAGGCCGACACTGGATGGACAGATGTCTTTTTTCGGCCTTATAATCTATGTTACTATATATGTATAATATACAGTGTAGTCCATACACCATGCTGTATAATATACAGTATAATCCGTACACCATGCTGCATAATATACAGTATAATCCGTACACCATGCTGTATAATATACAGTATAATCCATACACCATGCTGTATAACATACAGTATAATCCATACACCAAAAAGGCCGAACTGGATGGACAGATGTCTTTTTTCGGCCTTATAAACTATGTTACTATGTATGTATAATATACAGTGTAGTCCATACACCATGCTGTATAATATACAGTATAATCCATACACCATGCTGTATAATATACAGTGTAGTCCATACACCATGCTGTATAATATACAGTGTAGTCCATACACCATGCTGTATAATATACAGTAGAATCCATACACCCTGCCGTACAATATACAGTATAACACCTACACTGTGGGGTTATGCTGTATATTATACAGCATGGTGTAGGGATTATACTATATATTATACAGCATGATGCACGGATTATACTGTATGTTATACAGCATGGTGTACGGATTATACTGTATATTATACAGCATGGTGCAGGGATTATACTTTATATTATATAGCATGGTGTACGGATTATACTGTATACTATACAGCATGGTGTACGGATTATACTGTATATTATACAGCATGGTGTACGGATTATACTGTATACTATACAGCATGGTGTACGGATTATACTGTATACTATACAGCATGGTGTATGGATTATACTGTATATTATACAGCATGGTGTATGGACTATAATGTATATTATACAGCATGGTGTACGGATTATACTGTATACTATACAGCATGGTGTATGGATTATACTGTATACTATACAGCATGGTGTTTGGACTATACTGTATATTATACAGCATGGTGTATGGACTATAATGTATATTATACAGCATTGTGTATGGATTATAATGTGTATTATACAGCATGGTGTACGGATTATAATGTATATTATAAAGCATGGTGCAGGGATTATACTGTATATTATGCAGCATGGTGTACGGATTATACTGTATACTATACAGCATTGTGTATGGATTATACTGTATTGTACGGGATGGTGTAGGGGTTATACTGTATGTCTTTGATGTGACAATTATTTTAGGTTTTCATATCGCCCACCTTTGATGGTGCTGTGCCCAGCCCTGAGCCGACCCCGCTCAGCAGCTGCCAAGTCTTAGAGGGAACACTGCTGACACCCCGACTCTTTCTTCAGATATGAGATGGAAGACTTAATGCATCCCCTCAAATAAGCTTTCAGCGTTTCACATTGTAGTAGGTCCACAGTATTCCCATCATCTCTTAAAGTCCCTCAACAGATCAGGAATGCGGTCGTTGGTGTGCTAACAGAGATCCAGAAGGGATGAATCCGCATACTAGTAGCCTGTCTCAATCCTATAGGGAATTGTATCTTATCCAGTATTGGAGCATGGTCTGACACTCCCTGTGAACCATAAAACACTTCAATGTCATCCATATACGTATTATGCCCCTTTCACACGAGCGAGAGACTCGCATGTCTCCCGCAACGCATCTACAGGGCTGGACTCGGCACTGACAGGGATCGCATAGCATTATATGCAATCCCAGTCAGTGCTGGAGTCCAGCCCTGTAGATGCGTTGCGGGAGACATGCGAGTCTCCCGCTCGTGTGAAAGGGGCATTAGGGAACCCAAACATAATATCTATTCTAGACAGAGCACCTCGTGAGTGAAACAGGAATGAACAGAGTGAATTGGGTGTTTCTCCACATTCTAACCATCTCAGTTCGGTGATTAATGAAATCTGAAACGATTTTCAGTCGCAGAATTTTCTACCACATGTGAAAGCACCCTTAAGGGCTGGTAATTTAGAGCCCTGTAAATGGGTTTCCTGTAGAAAAAACACGTAGTGTATAGGAGTGCAAGAAATTGAAAACTTGACTTTATCATTGAGACTACATACATACCACGATAGTATTTTGAATTGTAAATCAACTATTTGGACTTATATAGGGGAGAGGACACTGCCACATCCACGTGCCAGGGGAAGACAGTTGCAGTGGGGGAAATAGAGGAGGGGATAAAAACAAATAGTAAGTAAATACCTCAGAATACTTAGCAGATTAACATCCCAAACCCACCCCACCCAATCTGAGATAGGTTTATATACCTTAAACACAACATTAAACTCTCAACAAGGGAGCAAATAAAACCACCTTACACAAATTGGAAGAGGACAAGGTAAGAATATGTATGCCCTCCATCACTTAGGCGGTCCCCAGGAAAACAACTGACTCTGCTAGGATTCAACCAAGAATAATAACCAGGGAAAGCAACCCCAGGAACACCAAGCAAAGCATATATAAGTAGCTAGGTTGCCTGGACATCAAAGTATCACGTGTGCTCCAGTCAGGAAATTACATCTTCAGGTTTTTTTAAAGAAATGCGAGTGATTGTCCTTGAGAACCCACTGCTTAGCAGGATATAGCATGGACTATTTAAGTTGCATAAACTGCAACAAATTTCTGACAATTCTTCTGAACATCTAGGAAAAAAATCAGGGAAGACCTTGACTTCCTGGCCTCCTACCACAATGAAAGCAATGCGGCGATTAAATGCTATGTACACCTTCGGAGGCAATTTTTGTTTGACTGCATTTCACTCATTGTTTGGCTAAAAATCATATTTTCAATTGGCCTTTATTAAAAATATTGAGCTGTTCTGTCACAAAGGATTAACTGTTTTTCTGTGTGACTGGTACTTTCACTTTCTGCAGGTCATCTAATAAACCTTATTAATAAAATATTAAGAGGTCATAAACACTTAAGCTGGGTTTACATGGATTGATGCAGCGGCCGATAGAAGGGAAGGAAGTTTTCCTTCCAGACAGTCGGCTGCTCGTTCAGTGAAGGACACTGCACATTTACATGCAGCGATCTGCTTCACTGTATGAGGACGTGGGATCGCTATAGCGACCCCTCGTTCTCATACAGAATCATAGCTTCTGAGCAGCAGATCACTGTTTAGACCACATGATCTGCTGCTCAGAAGCCATGATCGGTCGTGCTTGCATGAAAGATAGGATCACCCAATGATCGTTCATCAGGTGATCGGCAGCTCATTCAGATGGGCAGATTGTCTGGAACGACAGTTTGTAGGAATGGTCGTTCATGATAATCTGCCCTATAATTGGTGCATCTAAATGCACCTTTATTTAAGCCACATTCTTATCAGTAAGATAAGAACTTGAGCTATAATGAGTGTTTATAATGTCAGAGAGAAGAGATAAGGAGCCACTCAGCTTCCCAACTGATGGAAAATAGAGAAAATCCACAGGCTGCTACTAGAGCATATCAGCTATGTACAGAAAAAGGGCTCCATATTTTTAATAAAGACCTGTTGAAAAAAATATTTCTAACTCAAAATGAGTACAATGCAATAATAAATTGCACCCAGAGGTGTACATAGCCTTTAAATATTTGTATTTTTACTGTCTTCAGATTGTAATTACTAATAACTAAAAGGGGTTATCTGGGAATTTGATATTGATGGCCTGTCCTCAAGATAGGTCATCAGTATCAAATCGGCGAGGATCCGACTACTGGGACTCCCACCAATCAGCTGCGGCACTCCGTGAGGGATTAGGCCTTTTCCTAGACCAGTGACGTCATCGCACATCAGTCTTGAGGCCTACCTTTGAGGTAGCTCAATTCAAGTGAATGGGGCTGAAGTGCCATACCAAGCACAACCACTATAAAATTTATGGCACTTTAATAAGCTGTGAAGAAACTGCATTGCTCACCAGAGCTCTATTGAGCTAGGGTTGTCACAATACCAAAATTTTGATTCGATTTTGATACCGTAAAAAATTATTGCGATATTCGATACCACACAAAAGAAAAATACAACACCAAAAATTGCATTTTATGGAATGTCCAGCCCATAATAGAACAGTACTATCCTATTTTTTTTTGGGGGGGGATGGGTGACAAAAAAAAGGCAAATTGCGTGTTTTTTCATTTTTTTTCTCTGTTATGGCGTTCACCGCATAGGAGATATTTTTAAATATTTTAACAGTTCTGACTTTTTCACACGCAGCAATACCTATAATATATATGTTTACTTATGTTTACTTTGCTCAGACATTGGGCTTGCTTTGTAAGTGGGCTGTGTATAAGTGGAGTTAAAAAACCGGAGTGCTGGTACTGAGTGTGAATTTGTGGGAGTGACTGCAAATAACTGTCTAGTTTATTGCAAAGGTCGTCTTTGTTTGTTTAGTGCTTGCATTTGGTTATAACATTTAACCCTTTCAGTACCGGGCTACTTTATGTGGTAATAACTTTGGAACGCTTTTACTTATCCAGGCCATTCTAAGATTGTTTTCTCGTCACATATTGTGCTTCATTGTGCAAAAATGTGGAAAAATTTGCAAATTTCAAAATTTCAATTTCTCTACTTTCAAAATACATAGTAATACCTCCAAAAATAGTTATTATTTTACATTCCCCATATGTATACTTTATGTTGGCATCATTTTATAAATGTCATTTTAGTTTTTTGGGATGTTAGAGGGCTTAGAAGTTTAGAAGCCATTTTTCAAATTTTCAATAAAATTTCCAAAACCATTTTTTAAGCACCAATGCAGATATAAAGTGATTTTGAGTGGCTTACGTAATGGAAACCACCCATAAATGACCCCATTTTAGAAACTACACCCCTCAAATTATAAAAACTACTGTTACAAACTTTGTTAACCCTTGAGGTGTTCCACAAGAATTAATGGAAAATGGAGGTGAAATTTCAAAATTTCACTTTTTTGGTAGATTATTCATGTTAATAATTTTTTTCTTGCAAAACAGCAAGGGTTAACAGCAAACTAAACTTCAATATACATTACTCTGATTATGCAGTTTACAGAAATACCCCATATGTGGTGGTAAACGTCTCTATGGGTTTGTGGCAGTGGTCAGAAGGAAAGGAGCGCCATACGGATTTTGGAGGCAGATTTTGCTAGAATGGTTTTTAGGCACCAATTTGTAATTGAGAGACCCTGACGTACCCCTACAGTGGAAACCCTCAAAAAGTGACCTCATTTTGGAAACTACACCCTTCAAAGAATATATTAAGGGGGGTACTGGCCACTTTGACCCCCTAAGCGTTTTACGGAATTTGGAAACACTTGGCTGTGAAAATGAAAAGTTTCATTTCTTCCAATAAAATATTGCTTTAGCCCCAAATTTTTCATTTTCACAAGGGGTAACAGGAGAAAAGCACCCCATGATTTGTTACCCATTTTCTCCTGAATACGGAAACACCCAATATGTGGGGGTAAACTGCTGTGGGGGCACATGGCAGGACTCAGAACAGAAGGAGCGCTATATGGATTTTACAACACAGATTTTGATGGATTGGTTTGCGGGAGCCATTGATTTTTATTTTTTTGAGTTATTGTCTTATGTGGGGGCTCATTTTTTGCGGGATGAGATGACGGTTTGATTGGTACTATTTTGGGGTACATACGCCTTTTTGATCGTGTGGTATTACACTTTTTGTGAGGCAAGGTGAAAAAAATGGCTGTTATGGCATAGTTTTTAAAAAAACATTTTTACAGCATTTGCCTGGGGGGGCCATCTCATGTAATATTTTTATAGAGAAGGTTGTTACAGACGCGGCGGTACCCAAAATGTGTAACTTTTTTATTTTTGGAAAGTTTTAAACATTAGATTTATTTTTCAACAGAATAAAATCTTTTTTTTGTGTTGCCATTTTCAGAGAGCCATATTTTTTTATTTTACGGGCGATTGTCTCAGGTAGGGTATCATTTTTGCAGGACAAGATGACTGTTTGATTGGTACCATTTTGGGATAAATACGCCTTTTTGATCACCTGCTATTACACTTTTTGTAAGAGAAGGTGACCAAAAAATGTCTGTTTTGGCATGTTTTTTTTTTTTTACTGCGTTCACCTGGCGGGGTGGATGACATGATATTTTTATAGAGCCAGTCGATACGGACGCGGCAATACCTAATATGTTTATCTTTCTTTTTTTACCTTTTTTTTACCTTTTTTTTTAACTTTTTATTTGGAAAATGGCTTTTTTTTTTTTTTTACTTGAAACTTTTATTATTATTTTTTTTAGGAAACTTTATTCTTTAACTTTTTTTTTTCCACTTTACTTAACTTTTGGGGGTCTGATCCCCTTTACAATGCATTACAATTAGAGATGAGCGAACGTGCTCGTAACAAGCACTATACCGCTCGGCTCCCCTGCGCTCGCATGGGCGCAGGCAGCCGTTTCCGGCAGCTGCCTGCGCCCATGCGAGCGCAGGGGAGCAGAGCGGTACAGTGCTCGTTACGATCACGTTCGCTCATCTCTAATTACAATACTTTTGTATTGTAATGCATTGGCTGTAAGTGTATAACTCAGTGAGGACAAAGTTTTAACGACATTCAAGCTCTTTCCCAAAAAATAGTAGAAGGAAAGAAATCAAACAAATATGTCATTTGTTCTGAACACTTTGCTCCTGATTGTTATCGAATGACTCACACGGGAAGAGTATTGAACAGGGATGCTGTTCCAACAATATTTCCAACAGCACTCGATGGAGAATGCATTATTGATGAAAATTTGCGAAAACCAACTACTCATAGCAGAAAAAGAGTTTGTGAAGTAACCTTGCCAACAGCAAGCGTAGGAGAAAATATTACTCCAAGCCAATCCTGTAACATTGAGATTGTCAAACCGGGTATGTGCAGTGTATTATAATTTAACAAATTCCAGCCTACATTTTATCAGTACGTCACAATTAACTGAAGTTGAATCATCTGAACAAACGGAAAAAAGCTCAACAGAACCAATAATGTCTACTCCTTTACATCTTGGGGTCAGAAGAGTTCTGCTTAGTAGTCCAGATGTTTCTTCACCGCAAAAAAAAAA